>NSDU01000007.1:0-32222 GCA_003676015.1 Meyerozyma sp. JA9 | reverse complement strand
TCAGAAGAAGCAGCTGATGAAACTTCAGAAGAAGCGGCTGATGAAACTTCAGAAGAAGCAGCTGATGAAACTTCAGAAGAAACAGCCGAAGAAGCAGCAGATGACGCTTCAGAAGATGAAACAGCAGACGACGACACAGCAGACGACGAAACAACCGAACTCGACTCCTCGTCAAGACCTGGTGGTGGTGGTAATGGGAGACAGGCAGAACATGCGGTTGGTTGGGTCGCTGTATCTGGAATTGGACCGTTGTATCTGACACCTCCGTTGATAACGGTGGTGAGAATACCTCCGAAATCGGTGGTAAATCTCTCGAACAAAGACTCGTCGTAGCCTGGACCAATGTTGAATTGGAAATAGAAAATCAACGTGGTGTACAACCTCAAGATCCCCGTGGTTGGAGAGTACTGAACATTGGAGATTGGTAACCCAAGTCCAATAACATTACCTCCACCAAAGCCGGCAACGTTGAACGTTTGGGAAAGCGAAAGAGCTTCAACTCTAATACTGGAGGATGGAGAACTCAAGTAAAGTGTTTGGTCTTGGGAAATGTCCAAAATGGAGTTGGAAATCCACATGTTACTATTGACACCAACGTCAATACATCCACTTCCGTCGATGGCAGTAGACTGGTCGTAGACTTCGTTGATCAAACAGATGGTACCATCGTTAGTAATGGTGCCACCAGCGGCACCCAAGGTAACAAACCCAGAAGATCTGGTGTTCTGGTAGAATACCAAGAGTCCATTGTTAGTCCAGTCTGCAGCAGTGATGGACATGGTTGGTACTCCAATACTTCCGTCTCCTCCCAACCAGAAATTACCATTGTTGGCGAAACTTAAACCAACTAGGTTATAGTCGGGAGCCGTCAAAGACTCCACGGAATTGAACGAGATGTCTCCGTTATTTTCGATTCTGTTCAACAAGCCCAACAAGGTGACGGTCAAGGCAATGAGATTGGAGTTACTACTTATGAAAAGCTGACCGTCCACCTGAAGATTTCCAATAAAGTTGGTAATAGCATTGTTGATAATGGACCAGTAGGCTCCGGATTGAACTTCGGTGTCTCCACTAATGGTCACTGCTCCACGAGTGATGGTATCAGACGTAATTGTCTGTCCGTACACCTTGGACAACAGCAAAGCTGCTGCTGTGAGAGCTTTAAGACTGAGGTGCATTGTCAGATCAATGCTATTTCTCTGAAGACCTTTTGGAATGTGTTCTTTTATATCAACCGATGGATGCAAATCTCGGGTGGAGAAGCCAATGGTACTGCAATTGCCAAGCAGTTGAGCAACATGGAGCATGCCTGTTTCGACTGTTTCCTTGCCTGATCCGGCCATGTTCACGGTAGAATGCAACGCTAGTGACTGTGCAGTTGCGGTTGCGCATGGCTCGGGTTTATGCGTGTTGCATAACGAACATTGGTGTCGATTTCGCCCAAGGCGAGAATGCATGGATAGCTAAATTGGCGATGGAGATTTTCAATTCCCGAAAGTTGTGCAAGGATGTCAACACTTGGGCGCCACCTTACGAGCTTGGATGAAGAGAAAATCATGAAATTGTTCACCGTTCACCAAAATGTGTGGTTTGCAGATGATGAAAGAAGTGTCGACGCACATGCAACGAAATTTCCCGTATACGGGAACGCACACATGATGCGCCGCATCCGTCCACAGCATTAACGACTACAGTAGCGTTTGCAGCGATCTCGTTGCATGTTTCGGAAGCTATTCTACTTTCGGCAATTTTTTACGCCTTAAATGCGCATCTCTTGCTACTTATTCACGAGTCGGCAGCGTGTTTTAGTGTAAGTTAGTCCAATTTTAATCATACATTATGCATGCATGCTCATGCATTATCGGACTTAGCCATGGTGTCAAAATCTTAAATTTTGGCCGGTTGGCGTTCGATGGATCTGGCTGCCGTTTTTCGTCGGTCTATTACGTTTTAGCCATACTCATCTCTACTGTTTGATCTCCTTCTAGGCTTGACTTATTGACCCCATCTGGTGAGTACCCAAACTTTGAGGAAATATTTTTTGCAATCCCCGCATTCTACATCCTGGACGCCGCACAGGCTCTGCGATCGATTGTGCACCCTGCAGGGCGTAAATATTACGTATATTCAGCACTGCTTAGAACAATGCCGTTCGTTTACGAAAACTGGTTGTTCTCGAGAGCTGAGAGGTGCATTTCGATTTTCGGGCTCAAAACCGGATGCAAAATATGTTCCGTTCGCCTCGATCGCGCGCGATTTAGGGCTCTTTGCATGTAAAGGTCTCTAGTTTTTTCAAATGGGCTCAATTTCTTCCGGATCTATTGACAGAATCGTGGCATGGATGTTCCAAATTGGGCCATTGCCGGACGTTCCAAACAGTAGAACGCCAAGTGTTGCGGTAGGAATTACCGCACGTGCTACTCGTGCCTCTGTTTCTGGAAGCGTTTTCTTGGCCCTGCAAACGATGCATACGTGATGAGATCAAGCGTAGCATTACCGCTGTACAGTGGTATCGCGCACGTGCTCGTAACCGGTGAGCTCGTACCAAGTATACGCGTGGTCCGTGCACGCAACACCGGCAGATGGTGCGTGGCCATTGCGCCAAGTACAAGGTCTATTGTTCTTCGCGGCGCTGTGATCATACGTTGATGTTCACGATGCGTCGAATTACATCGCAAATTCTATTGTTACTAATACGAGAATGGTTTGTTGAAACAATGCTCACGTATCAGTAAATTCGTAAATTTGTGAAAAATACAAGCACTCTCGCTTGTGTTCTATGATAGTGAGACTATTCGGGTCCTAAGCGTTTCTAATTAGTATTGGGTTCACCTTTCGTTTACTGAGTTTTCTCGCTCGATCAGCTCATTCAGCATGATTCTCGAACCGACATTTAGTCTTTATTCCTGGAAATTTCTAAGCATGGTCTATGGAGTTGGAGTATCGTATGTCGCTTTTAGTTCTGTAGCCAAATAGCTCCTGTTTCGGAAGTTCGATTTAGACTTGGAGGTTTAGACTGAATTAGACTGAACTAGACGGCTGGCACTTTGGTGATAGTTTATTTGGTGAATACTCTAAGATAATTCTAGGGAAATTCATCTCCTAGAACTCAATCTCATACAGCGGTGTCAAGCGTGGGTCCACCAATGCCAAATCTACTAACTGCTAAGTCTGAACCTCGTTATCAATCCGCATGGAGCCAGAACATTGGCTGCGAAAAGCACCAAAAACAGACCAATTGATGGATTGCAATAATTGACTAGTGGAAGTTGGTCGTCGTTTCAGAGAGGAGTGGTCTGTCAATGGTCGTAACTATGAGCGCTCAAAGAATTGTTGGCTTGTACTGACCATTCTCCTTAAATGCCTTTTGGCGATTCCGATAGATACTCTGTTATGGCTAAATCCACCAGAACACTTCCTGAACATGTGATTTAGATGCAAAGCATTGCCTTCTGTGCTTCTGATATACAGTGGATGTTTACATTATCGCTTCAATCAAATGGCTATATGATACTGCCCTCATTCATCGTCCACTATCATCACCTTTATACTGCCCGATGTGGGATCGTGGGAGCACTCGAGAGCGGCCTTGGCCTGTTCCAACGGAAACCGGTGGGTAACCAAGGGATCTACCTTGATAATACCTTCGCTTATCAACTTGATAACAGGAGCCCAGCTATGGTGGTACCGGTTGATAAATTTGACATCTACCTCAGCAAGCGACAAAGTCATGAACGGAATCTTGATCTCGTCCTTTCCTACTCCCACAACCATAAGTGTACCGGATCTTCTGGTAGCGTAGGCACAGCAATTGATACTCGATTCCACTCCGGTACATTCGAGCGAAACATGCGGAGCGTCGTACTCACTGGGACCAAATAACTTTTTGATTTCCAATCCAGTTTCTTGTGGGGTCAACTTGGGGTTGATCCGGTACGTCTTGATCTCGGGAACCAATTCTTTGGCAAAGTCGAGTCTGTCTTGGGAAATATCAGTAATGCACAATGGAGTACACCCAGAAGCCTTGGCCAATAACAACGTGAAAAGGCCAATGGGACCGGCGCCAGCAATAAGCACCCCGGCTCCAAGCCGAAGCTGAGCTCTTTCTATGGCATGAAATGCAACAGAAGCAGGCTCCACCAATGCACCGTTCTCAAATGTCATATTGTCCGGGAGCTTGTGCACATACCGAGCATCGTGCACCAAAAATCTCTGCATTGACCCATGGTAAGGATACACCCCAATGAACTGGACCTGCTCACACAAGTTGTAGTCTCCCTGGGAACAAAGAAAGCATTTTTCACAGGGAACTCCAGGCTCAATGGCCACCCGGTCTCCGGCTGCAACATTGGTGACATTTTCTCCCACCTCAATCACCTCTCCGGCCGCTTCGTGGCCCAAGGTGCAGTTTCCCAAAACCTTAAGCTCGCCAATGGCTCCGGTTTTCCAGAAGTGGATATCTGATCCACATATTCCTGTGGCCCGTACATGTAGAAGTACCTGGCCTGGTTGCGGCCGGTTCACCGCGGTCTCGTTCAATTCGAGTGTGTGGTTTTCAGTCACCTGCAAAGATGGGTTTGTAAAAGTCATTGAGCGGGAGAGGGAGCAGAACCGCCATACATAAACCTCGAGGTGAAAAGCTGGCCCATGCCCCTCACCCCGAGGCCGGCGGCTAATTTGGCGCACTTTATGCGCACTTTATGCGCACGCTATACGCACCTCCAGATTGCAACCCGCCCCGATCGGGAAGCGGTAGCCGCGACCCTCAAGAGATAGCCGCTGCCCGCTGCCATTGCCCCGCGGCCCCGCAGTCCCCACACTTGCAACCGCATCCGTGCAAAAACATAAAAGTGGTGGAAAGTTTGGAAAATGCATTCGCAATGACCACAGACGACTACAACAACATCTTGGTTACGTTTCGTATCCTAATTGCTGACTTGGTGCAGCAGTTCAATGGAGGACATCCTGGTGGAGCCATGGGAATGGCTGCAATTGGAGTGGCTTTATGGAAGCATGTGTTGCGGATTTCGCCCAGTAATCCCAATTACTTCAATAGGGACCGGTTTGTTCTTTCCAATGGCCATACATGCTTGTTCCAGTATGCATTCCACCACCTTGTTGGCTACAAGCACATGACATTGGACCAGTTGAAGTCGTACCATTCTGCTGAATTGGATTCCTATTGCCCTGGACACCCAGAGAATGAGCATCCAGGCATTGAGGTGACCACGGGCGCTTTGGGCCAGGGAGTAGCCAATTCTGTGGGATTGGCAATTGCTGCGAAAAACTTACAAGCGACGTACAACCGCCCTGACTACCCCGTCGTTTCCAACCACACGTTTTGTATTGTGGGCGATGCTTGTTTGCAAGAGGGCATTTCCTTGGAAGCAATATCGTTGGCCGGCCACCTTTGTCTCAACAACTTGACCATAATTTACGACAATAATCAGATTACCTGCGACGGTTCTGTTGATCTTACCAACACCGAAAATATCAACGACAAGTTCCGGTCCTGCAATTGGAACGTGATTGAGATCTTGGAGGGTTCTGACGACGTTTCGGCAATTGTAACCGCTCTCGAGGCTTCCAGAAACTCTGACAAACCTACTCTTGTGAACGTCCATACCAAGATCGGATATGGGTCAAACATAGAAGGTACAGCCGCTGCTCACGGAGCGGCGTTTGGCCAGGCTGAAGTCGACAGGCTCCACACGGTGAACGGGTTCCCCGTGGACGAGAAAATTGTGGTTCCGCAATACATGTATGATTTCTTCAAAAAGGACGAAAATGAAGAGAAGCAATGGAATGAGCTTTTGGCCAAATACCAGGCAGCACATCCGGAATTGGCCCAGGAGTTCTTGGCCAGAGTGGAAGGAAAGCTCCCTTCCAACTGGGAGTCTCTCATTCCAGCTCAATTCCCCTCGGCTCCTACTGCTTCCCGGAAATCCAGCGGGTTGTGCGTTCAAAGTCTTGCCGAGAACATCAAGAATCTTTTTATTGGGACGGCGGATCTTTCTCCCTCGGTCAACTTGTCGTGGAAATCGAAGGTGGACTTCCAGAACCCCGCCATTGACACCGCTTGTGGCATCAATGGCGACTACCTGGGAAGATACTTACACTATGGCATCAGAGAGCACTCCATGGCTGGCATCGCCAACGGAATAGCCGCCTACAACCCAGGCACTTTTATTCCCGTCACTTCGTCGTTCTTCATGTTCTACCTCTATGCTGCACCCGCAGTCAGATATGGAGCTTTGTCCAAGCTAAAAGTTATTCACGTAGCTACCCACGACTCGATCGGACTTGGAGAAGACGGGCCCACTCACCAGCCAATTGCGTTGGCTACGTTCTACAGAGCGTTGCCAGGAATCAATTATATCAGACCAGCCGACTCAGAGGAGACAGCGGGTGCTTGGATAGCTGCTTTGAGCACCGATTCTCCCACGATCATTTCGTTGTCCAGACACAACCTTGAACAGCAGACCACAACGAATCGCCAAATGGTTGCGAAAGGTGCCTATGTTTTGCAAGAAGATGAAGATGCTCAAATCACACTCATTGGCGTGGGAGCAGAACTCACGTTTGCAGTGGGAGCCGCCAAAGTATTGCGTGACAAGGGTATCAAGTCGAGGGTAGTTTCGTTTCCTTCTCAAAAGTTATTCGAGCAGCAGCCGTTGGACTATAAGCGCTCGGTGTTGAAAAGAGGCAAGCTTCCGTGTGTGGTGATTGAGGCGTATGCTCCAAACGGGTGGGAGCGCTACGCTACCGCCGGTTTAAACATGACTACTTTTGGCAAGTCGTTGCCCGGTTCTATAGTCTACGATTACTTTGGGTTCAACAGCGCCAAGATTGCCGACCGGATTGAGCGCTACATCGGCGAGTTTGAGGACCCGGACATCAAAGTCGAGTTCCAGGACTTATTAGTATAGGTGTATACAATTGACCATTTTAAAGTAGCCAAAAATGTTGCTGCCGCAATCGTCCTTAGACTTGCGGCAAACATTTCCTATTTGGGTAGGAATCTGGGGTAAGACGCATGTCCAACCGGGGTTTTTCGGGGAATGTCGAAAGCCCGAGTATTGTGCCCCGGTGGCTGAGGCCATGGGACAGCATACATGACCACGAGACATGTCCCCTCATACCGGAGTCTGGAGTGTGTTTGTTCTACACCTTGAAGAATTCCTATGTGCAGTCTTTTCTACTAGGTAGCTTTTTGAGATCCAGTTCGCTACTGACCCAACTTTAAAGCCAATTGTTACTTGTTTCACCAATTCTCGTTCCCCGGCGCTATCATCCCGCCTGATACACCCTCCAATGGCGAAGGAAACCAAATCTGTTCGAAACCGAGTCAAAACTGGGTGCTTTAAGTGTAGAGAGGTTCACAAGAAATGTGATGAACTCAAGCCAAAATGTCTGAGATGTGTGAAACGAAACGAGGATTGCATCTGGCCCTCTTTGAGTGGCAGGTTCGTGAACAAGGTGGTGTCGAACGGAACAAATAGCTCCACAAAGGAAGAGTCTTTAAAGGTTTATTCCAAACGACTTATAGAGACCCTCAACAATAACGAGACCCAGCGGAGCCCCTCTATAATGTCTACAACATCTCCCAAGCTCCACAACATCATAAACATGGGAGAACAAGATGCCATGATTCCTGGCCAGAGATATGAGCTTATTTCGCCAACTCAGACCATGCCCCACAGCGACTCCATCGTAGGACCCGAGCCCCAGTCCACGGTGCCTTTCGTCGACGATTTTTCAGCTGTAGAACCGCCGAATGAAGTGCCAGAAATGGCCACCGTTCTCAGCCCATTCCTCCATTATAGAAACTTGCACCGAACATTCAGAGACTACATTTTTACAAATGTTGCATCTTCGTCGATGAATTCTCCCGCCGACCTTCTGGCGGTGGACTTTACGAATATCTTGCAGTCTCCCATGCCTGAGTTGTTAAAGGACTCCAGCACCCAACTGGCGGGAGGACAACCACAGAATATCTCCAATGGTGGACAAATTTCCGAAAGTGAAAAGTTGGATTTGTACAAAACATACCTTTACCAGATTGCACCTTGGCTTGATATGTTCGACGGATCTCGGCAGTTTGGCACCGTCATTCCCCTGCTTGCAACCAGAAGCGACGCCTTGTTCTACACCATCTTGACCATTGCTTCGAGGCAAAAAGAACAACTTGACAGAAACTATTCTCCCAATATAACTTTGGCGTTGTACCGTGACTCGCTCCGGCACCTCATTCCCACCGTCAAGGACTGCTTAGATACCTCGATTATTTGCGCCTGTGTCATTCTCTGTGTCTTGGAGCTCATGTCTTCGTCTCCCAAAACCTGGAGGTACCATCTTGAAGGATGCGCTTCTCTTTTCAAGACCCACAATATCCATGGATTTTGCGATCCTCTTCAACGAGGGCTTTTCTGGTGCTATGCTCGAATGGATGTCATTTCCGCAGTCATAGGCGAGCAGCCCACCTTGATACCGTCGGAGAAATGGTTGCCCAACAATTGCAGTATATCCGATCTGAAAGCGCTCTTCACTTCTTTTGGAAACCAGGAAGATATGTACGCAAACTACATGGTGTTTCTATGTGCCCAAGTACTCAACTTGATAGCAAACGACAGGGAAGACTATGCACTGGAATGGAAACGATTATGGGACGAGGTCAGTGAATGGCACGAGAACCGGCCTTTTCAACTAATGCCTATAATGGAAACCGACCACACCCCCTTTCCCGGTATACTCTATATGAACGGACCGGCAATTTCGTCGAACCAACTTTACCATATGACGGTGATTCTTCTAACCCAGAACAAGCCTCGGGCACACAAAATCGTGTTTCTGGAACATGTACGGTCCCCTGTTTGGCACGCCAAGAGGATATGTGCTATTAGTCTTCACAACGAGCACCACGGCTCGTGGAACAATGCCTTGCAGCCTCTCTGGATTGCGGGCCAGTTGCTCAGTAGTGAAGAGGAGCATGAAATCGTGCTCAACTTGCTACATAAAATCGAGTCCACCACTGGCTGGCAGCTGCAGTTCCGAGCAAGAGACTTGGAGGCGTATTGGAACGGAGACAATTCACCAACTACATGAGAAAAACTCACTACAGAACAAGAACAAACCATAATCATGACTAGTTGGAACCTACTGATTCAACATGTTGCAAACTGATACTTTTCCCGTTCGAAACACTGTCAGAAGATTCCCACTCTTCGACGGAGGAGCTGCGGTACTGCTTGTGGTCGACAAATCCCATAAACATTGTGTTATTTTCGGAAAAGAGTTTGTCGATAGACTCCAATGTGAGTTTCTTGGTTTCCGGGTAGAACAAGTATACCATAATGGAAAATGCAAGATTCGTTACGGTGAAAATGAGGTACGATCTCCACTTGATGTTGGTGATGATGGTGGGGGTGATTTCCACAACAAAAAAGTTCCACAACCAGTTGGCCGAGATGCCAATGGCAGTTCCCTTGGCTCTTGCATGCAACGGAAGGATCTCCGGCACCACTACCCAAGGAATACAGTTGCCCGTGGCGCCAAAGATGATCTGGAAAAGGAAGAAGAAGGCCACGGCGGCGGATCCCGTAGACTCTTTCAAACGGCTATTATCTTGGAAACTCAAGAGAATCGAGATGAGAAGCATGCACACCCCGCAACCAAAATAACCGTACACGAGGGGTAATCTTCTTCCAAGCGAATCGCTGAAGAAAGATGGCACCAATGATCCCACAGTAAAGCAAATGACGGTGCACCCGGCAAGAATCATAGCCAAGTTACGCTCGAGGCCAACATTATTGATCAAAACCGTGGTTATATAGTAGTTTATCAAGTTGATTCCACCAACCTGTTGAGCAAACATGGATAAGTATGCCAAGAGCACTCTATGGCGGGTCTTGGCTTTGTCCTTAACGAAAAGCCTCTTCCATGAATAGGACCCTTCAGTGCTCTCAAGTATCATGGCTTCCTCGATGTCTCTGTACATGCCAGTGATCACTGGATCAGTTTCGGGCTTCCCAAACACATAGCAGAGCACTTGTTTCGCCTCTTCTTTGCGGCCCTTGAAATACAAGAACCGAGGCGATTCGGGAATGGTAAAAGTAAGACCGAGAACCACCACGGCAAAAATTATTTGTGTAGCGATTGGGAGACGCCATACAATGGCCCCGGAGGTGAACGACATTCCGTAGGTGAACCAGTAAGCATACACCAACCCAATTCCAACAAACAATGCTTCGGAGCACACAAGTCGACCACGAAGCTCAGGACGAGAAAGTTCAGCTTGGTACATGGGAACGGAACTTGTTTCCATTCCGGTACCGAGGCCACAAATGAACCTTCCTATCATCAAGTGAGGTACTGAGTAAGCACTGGTTTGAAGAACAACTCCAATGATCACCAATACCATCGCCAATGCGATCATCTTTCGGCGCCCTAAATAGTCACCCACGTAGTATGTGGGGATGCAACCGAAAAAGCATCCGAGGGTGTAAATGGAAACGATGATACCCAAGTAGCTGCCTGTAGGATGGCCAAATTGATTCAAGAAGTTTTCACCATCAATTAAATTTCCCACAATACCTTGTTCGACACCAAAGAGAATGAATGCGAGTTCACAGGTAGATGTGACTGCGTAGCTCACCTGTTTTCCTGGTTTCCAAAAATGAGTTGACATAGAAGCTGGATACTCGAGACAGATATGTAATGGATATATATAGCTCGGAGACTCACAATGGCATAGTTGTAGGCCGCTTATTTGTATGCAGCTGCGAAAATGTGGGGGTATGTGGGGTAACATGCCCATCGCTGCGCGTAATTGATCCGATTGGGAAATCTAAGCGACACCGAATTGCTCGGCATAAATCAACAATAGCAGCAACGAAGAATAAGAGATGAGACAGCAGCACTTACGATGCGGATGTTCTCCACATTTGAGAATTAGCCGCCAGAGGGGAAGATCTGAAAGTTGGACTTGGTTGCATGGGATAGGGCAAGTGAGAGCGCTGAGGTCTTGGCTCCAAAGGATGAAATGCAGCCACCAGATGGGGCGAGATGGAGGAGAAATGAAGGTGAAATGAAGGTGAAATGAGAAAATGAAGGCGCGAGTAATTCACTTGTGTCCAGGGCAAGAGCAGTATGTAATTTGGTTGCAATAGCGTTTTATGTCAATCCTGCACAATGCCATTCCCTCTTCACTTGAAAATTGAACCACTTACACTTCACAAAAAGGATATCATATATTAAAGCTCGCATGCGAGTAGAAAACAAATACAGCCACGCCGATTTGGCGTGGTCCACAGGACAGAAATTGAAAAAATAGCGCTGTACGATCATGCCAGCGCCCGCAAAGAATTAAGTTTTGTCTCATCAGGCAAAGCAGGTCAAGTTTACAACAACATTCCCACGAGCAAGGCACCTGCGACGGCAAAGGAGAAAGGAGTGGTCATTTCCGCAGCGCCCTGTGCGACTGAGATGGTTCTAGAAAGATTGGCAAAGGCTTGTGACGAAGAAATCGTGACGGGATGAGCGAGAGAAACTGCTGGAGCAGCCGATTTGGGAGCACTCGACACTCCAGCGGCACCAGATTTAGGTGCATTTGTCACCCCAGTAGTACCAGCTTTAGCGGGACTTGCCTCGCCAGCCACAGGTAATGGCACAAATGTGGTGTAGACGGTGTTAGTTTTGGAGATTGTAGAAACTCCAGTAGTTACCACTCCGGTAGAACACTTGTCTTGGACACAGCTGGTGATGGTGACGACTGTGGTGCTGACAACGTCTCCGGCGGCTTCGGCTCCACCTGCTGGAGCGGCAGCTGTACCAACGGCTGTGTTAACTGGATGTGCGGTCTCACATGGAACCGTGGTGGTGTAGGTAACTACACCGTTTGTGGTTACAATCACTTTGCTGGTTACGCTGCCAGAACCACTGCTAGCGGGGCACACAGTGGTGTACTCTGTGCAAACAGGGCAATGAATTTCGGCAGTGTATGTAGACAAGTGAGTGGTGGTGCTGTAATCGGTGACGGTGGAAGGAAGCTTGGTCGATTCTGAAAGAACAGAAGAACTTGAAGAGGATCCACCAGACAAAGATCCACTAGACGAAGATGACGAAGATGGACCGAACGAAGAATGTTCAATAGACGACGATGGAGCACTGGACGACGATGGAACACTAGACGAAGATGGGGCGCTAGACGACGATGGAGCACTAGACACAGAAGGTGCAATCGAAGCACTCGATGCCTTCGAAGAAGATGGAGCTGGTGCACTCGAAGCAACTGGTGCACTAGAAGTTGGAGCTGGAGCACTAGAAGTTGAAACTGGAGCACTCGAAGTTGGGACTGCTGCACTCGAAGTTGGGACTGCTGCACTCGAAGGTGGTGCAGTCGGAGAACTGGCGCTCGACGAAACAGTTTCAAAAGGGTTTGGCAATGGAAGACATGGCTTACAAGCAGTGGGCTGGGTGGATCCGGATGGGACAGGTCCATTATACCTAATACCTCCGTCGAAAACGGTGGTAAGGATTCCTCCGTAGTTGGTGGTGATCTTCTCAAAGTTTCTAGGGTCGTAACCGGTTCCGATATCAAAGCTGAACAGGAAAATGATCGAGGTGAACACCTTCAAAATACCCGATTCTGGACTGTACTGGAACTTGAAAATTGGAATGTTAAGTCCCACCACGTTTCCATTTCCGAACCCAGCAACCTTGAACGTCTGACCCAACGAGAGAGCTTGCACTCTCAAACCAGAAGATGGACTACTCAAGTAAATTGTTTGGTTAGGGTCAACACTCAAAAGAGAGTTTTGAATCCACACATGACTATTTTCACCAACGTTGATACAGCCATTTCCACTAATAGCGGTGGTTTGGTCATAAACTTCGTTGATCAAACAGATGGTACCATCGTTGTGGATATTAGTGCCAAGAGCACCCAAGGTAATGAACCCACTTGACAACGTCTTTTGCTGGAACACAATAAGTCCATTGTTGGTCCAGCTGAGAGAGGTAATTGACATTTGTGGTTTGCCAACACTTCCATCACCAGCGAACCATATGTTTCCGTTGTTGGTGAACTTGGCGCCAATAAGGTTGTAATTGGGAGCCAAGATGCTTCTTGACGAGTCGAAAGAAATGTCTCCGTTGTTCTCGATCGTGTTGAGAAAACCGAGCAATTCAACTGTCAAGCCAATCAAGTTGGAATTACTGCTAATGAAAAGCTTTCCGTCGACTTGAAGACTTCCCACGAAACTAGTAACAGCATTATTGAGGATGGACCAATATTTGCCAGTGTCGATATGTGTGAAACCAACGATTGCGTTAATTGGACCTTCGGTCACTGTGTCTTGGGAGATGGTGACACCCAATGTTCCGGTCACCAGCAAAGTAGCTGCGATAAGCGATTGGATCCGCATCTAAATTTCTGGAGTATTCTTCGGAGGGAAACTCTCTTATATAGAGGCGACATGATGAAGCAACACGTTGAAGCTGCGGTACCATTTTGCAAAAGCGTGTTGCGACTCCAGCGGCTAAATCATATTAAGCCGAATGTCCCAAAGTACCATGGCGACTTGACGCACCTGGAGCGCAAACTGTTGGTCGAAGCCTTCAGGTGCCGAGAAATGCTTTTGCAACCTTTTGCACTTCGCAACTTTTTGCAACTTTTTGCAACCTTTGGCTACATGAGAAGTGGGTGCAAAGTCAAAGGACGAAGGTAACGCATTCGAAAGTCGCTTCCGTCTGTTACAACTTTGCAAAGTAACGAGGCTTCCCCACCGGGTTTATGCATGGCGCTTGGTCCACATTCATGCATGAATTAAACATGAAGTCTTCTTTGGTGCGCGACAAGGGTGCTCGCTGCGGCCGAAGCGACAGTTTCGTGCTATTTTTGCCAACACTTTCGAGAATCAACGGCCACCAAATATGTAATATTTTGGCCTCAGAGTCCATAGAGCTGAATCTCGAACCATCTTTTTAGCCAGATCCATCGATTTGTTCGCTTACGGTGGTCCATAACCGTTTCGAGGACGTCGCGATTTTACGAGGCTCTCATTTCTACATTGGCCCATGATTTTGCTCAAAACGAAAATAGGGGTGGCTAAATTTGTTGAATTGGGAAGAGAGTAGCGCTCCGGAACGCCTAATGCACCGGGGTTATTTCGGAGAAATACGAGGCATGTGAAAGATTTGATCTCTGAGTCTCGGTGAGCCGCACCTTGTGCATATTTGATGCATGCGGGTATATTTTCTTGTACATTTTGCAGCCACTCGCGTGCCTTGGATGCAGTCCGCTTAAAGAATGAAAAGTTGAAGAAAAATTATTACTGCTTTAGGCATGGAGTAGCATCTCCATGGCCGAATGCGAACAACAGTATTCCATGCTGTTCGGTTTTCTATGCTGGTTCTGGCAGTATCAATAGCTTATACAACTTTAAGAGGTACTTGCTGCTAAAAGTTGATGGTCTTTCCTAGAGAATTGAGTGCCAAGTCGTTCTGTGGTTGTCGCCGATATTTGGATTTTGCATCTATTTTTCGCATCAGGCATATCTATTTTTTGCATAAGAAGAATACCCAACCGTTCGTGTTATTTTGGGCCTATTTTAGGAAACTTCATTGCTGTTTTTGAGTTGCGCTTGACTGAAGTGGACCATGCAACTGCGCCTAATATTTCGCACCACATCTTCACAGGCCATCTTGACTCGGTGTCTACTGAACAATGAGCAGGCTGAGTCCCTGTCAATTTCCCCCATTCAATTTTTGTTCTTCGACACTTTTTTTATTGACATATTGTAATTTCCTCTGGGGAAATTTTTGCGAGCAGTCTTTAAGGTAAAGCAGACCTCCTTGGAAATGAGGTGCCAAGATTTATTGGTATCTGAGCTACACGACGTACCATGGGTACTGCTACTATTGTAGTTTCCAGTTCGAAGGAGCTCAATCAGGTGTTGGAAGCTTGAGTGCTGAATCGAGGTGATGGGGAAGTCAGCAGCCAAGGCCAAGCCAAGATGCATTGTAATTTGGCATAGTCAATGGTAATTCCCAAGAATCTTGTACCTTTGACGTGTGAGGTTCTCCTGCAATGAACGACAGAAGTGGCATCTGTGGTATAGAGCTCCATCAAAGATGCCATTTGCGCTTGCAATGATGACGTTATCGAGACTGGGGCCGCTGAACCATGGGTAATGCGGTTCAAATTTAGTGGCTAAAAATAATAACAGCTAATAGTGCCAATTGAACTAGATATCAAGCGCAGTTCTCTTAGGCTTGTGAAATCGTCAGAAGGTAGTTTACATGCTATAATTGAGGAAGGCCTGACAAAACAGATGTTCCGGCTTGCACAAAATAAGCGTATAGTGTTTCTTTAGTACTAAATAATCTCAGACTTTCCTCTGGTGAGTCCTATTATATATAAGTCGTCAAGCACTTCGGAGTTACCACCGAGGAGACTTTTTTATTTATTTTCGAATAATTTCAATAAGGTCTATAACCCAGAGTGTGTTAGCTGGCTATATTCCTACCTATATCAGTATATCTAGATTATAGGTTTATTGAAAAACGGTTTTCTTCACGGCAGAAATTTGTTGACACGGTGGTGCACAGTAACTTCGCAGGTGTCAAGCCGCACGGCGATGTATTTGTGCATATGCGTCATATCTGCAAAATCTAAAAAAGTTCAGCACCTTGCAAAGGTGGTATCTATTGCAATTCAGCAGTAGGTGCCCATTCACTCTAGTTGTACTTCATCTACGTGCAACTGTTAGTAATTGAAGGTAGTGAGGTGGATTTATGGCAATTACATTGATCACATACAATCACAGGAGCCTTTATTAAAATATTGAATGCACACGATAAAAGGTATACTTGCATACATGGCTCAAGAGGACTGAACAGGGCTAATTAAATCTCGACTCAATGTACTGAAGTGACGATCCTGTGTGCCAATATCTACTATGCCCACTTTATCTAATGTTGGAATATTTAATAAAGATGTCATTAATTGCTCGATTCAAATTTTGTTATGAGTTGCTGGTACATGATTCCTTCCATTGTTGGCATAAACCTATGAGACCAAACTGAATATCTATCGACCGTAAAATTGACCCAATTGGGTAAATGCAAGAGGTGGAGTGGCTTAAAATTCAGCCCTAAATATTCGCAAAAGGATCTGAATAAAAACAAGCAAAAAACTGAAGACCAGCACCAAAAATGCTTCTTGAGACAGACCCGGCGAGCTTAGGTCGTATGGTAGCTACATTGGCTTTTATGGGAATCACACTCACGTTGGCTGTGGGTTTGAATTTTATTGATCACGAAAAATTAGGTAGACTTTTTTGCTTCGAACAAATTTGCAAGTTCACGGAGGAGCCATTGAGTGAAAAGAAATAACCGTATAAACCCAATACTTGGTAAAGGTATCGACTTGCGCGACTAGTGCCTCTTTTGGTTTAGAAGAATAATCCATAGTGGTGACTGGATTTCATAAAACTTAGAGTCCCAGGAGTAGAATAGGATAAAAGAAGAATGTTCAATGCTCAAAATGATATTTGGTCGTGAACTAGATATACGTAGTTTCTAGGGCGGTTGTAATTGGCTGCGAAAAATGCTGCAGCTTAAGCCGCACCGTCTTGGGCAATATATATGTTGATAGTGGGTAGGGACAACCAGCACATCAGTCTCGACTAAGCATAGACAGACAGCTTTCCAGTCATTTTCTCCGTTCAATAATTTTCTTTATTTTGACACTTTTCACTTTATTATTCTCTCTTTATATTTCTTGCGTATCTCATAATGGGTATATAAACGTCTTATCCTCCAAGTCTGTCAAGTCTAACGTTGCTACATCGACTTCTATTTTGTTTCCGGACTCGTCTTCAACGTATCCAATACGATCACCTTCTTGCAATGCTGCAAGTCTCTCCTTATTTCTCCGACTTAATACCCACCACACTATTCCAATCAACCCAGGAGCAACAGTAAAACTAAGAACAATCTGAACAATCCAGGCAGGAACGTACCTAGGAGCATCACGGCTTTGCCAGAGTTGTGGGGATATAATGTTGGCCACAGAGTATGCGATCATTACCATGGAATTTCTGGTAAGTCTCTTGGAGTAAGAAGCACCAGCAGTCGACGCTGCTAAACCAAAAGCACAAATCCAGGGCACTCCAAAGGACAGTGAGGCCATACAAGTTACCGCCAACATTCCAATTGAGTTCTTTATGTCGAGAGTAACGGCAGCAACCGAGCCAACCCAGGCAGGCAAAGTGGACCATAAAACACAGAAACAGGTAGTATTGGGGAAGAAGAACATAACCGCACTAGCAAATAATGCCCATAACACTGCATACCCGGCGCCGGCTACCGTCACAAGAGTCAGTCCCAAGTTCGATACCCCGCCCATCTCTTCATAAAGAAGCGTCTGCTGATAAGTCAAGTTATTCGCCAACTGCTGGAGCAAGAAAAATCCGGTTATCAACCATGAGATTGGATCCTTCAAAGCTTCGATAGCATGTGCTCTTTTGAAGACGTGCTTTTGCTCAATGGTGTTAAGCTGAGTCCGTTGAACTCTTCTAATAACCCACACTTTTTCTTCGATAGAAAGAAACTTTGCCTGGGCTGGGTTGTCAGGGTAGAAAAACCACACGACGACACTGAGCAAGAGAGTGATCCCACCAATCACTATCTGGAGGACCTTGTACCCAGGAATCCCCGAATGAAGGTAGGCGATTCCATAGGCTATGAAACCAATTGGAATGGGAGATGCCATGCATGAAGCGTAGAAAATTGGCTGGATGGTAGCCCGCTCGTCTTTGGTCATGAACATACCATTGGTTGTGGTTAACAAGGGAATGGCCAGAGCTTCAACAAAACCGAGAAAGAAGCGAAGCATCAACACTCCGGGATAGTTATAAGCAGCACAGATCAAAAATACGAGCATTGACCAAAGCACCACGATACCAAAGAGCACCTTTGAAAGCGGGAACTTTTGAAGAATATATGGCGATGGTAGCTGGCCCACAAGAAATCCCACATAGAATAAAGTGTTGATGTTGTTATACTCGTTCTGGTCGATTCCTGTGGCTTCCCAAAGCCCCAAAATCGACGAATAAGATAAAGTCGCCTTGTCCATGTACATTATCATATTTACAAGAAATGTCATGCCAAGCACCCGAAAGAGCACTTTGCGGAATAATTTCTTATCCTGAGCAGGAGTGATTTCTGGAACTTGGGAGTCATATTCTCTCATAAAGTGCAAGGTTTCGTCGGCCTTGGAAATGGCGACCACCTTGGCATCTGCACCCAGGTGTACAGAAATTAATTCCTCCTTTTTCTCCATCTTTGATGATTTTAAAATTTATGAAAAAGTTAGAGTTATATAGCTGCTACAGCCACAGTCGAGAGTTTTTGATGGTGCAGGAGACGTTATGCACGATAGTAGCCGCATTTTAACGTGCGTTGACTCAATAACGGCGGCGACACCGGAGTTTGTCCAGAAAGTTGACTAGGCGAATACAAATGAATTATACTTGATTTCCCTTGGTCATTGAATATTGCAGGTTTGTATTGTCATCCGTTTCCTTTCATGGATCACCTCTTAGAAGTCTGGTCCTCACATTTTGACGTGGACCTAAACGCCGATCACCGTATGCACGATCAGAAGTCGTATACTTCTTTGCATGCACGTTATTACTCGTGATTTAAAAACTAGTATTGGACGACACTACTATGAGCATATTTGAAAATCGCTATAGACTCGGTAAAATTTACAAAAACTGAACTTGCGGGTTGATAGCTTGCAGTTGGCAGCGCCGTTGCCAACGTTGACGTGCCGTCGGAAAATTCGCAACCGGAACAATAAGACGCACGATAAGCGATCTTCCGGCGATTAGAAATCGAAAACTGTGGCGCTATCGGCCCACTTTAACTAAAAGTATATAAATTTCCTCGTAATTCGCATCTACCTATGTGCATTAAATCAATTGCCATAGTTGGAGGAGGGCCATGCGGAGCTGCTGCTGCAAAGGCATTTCTTGCTGAACGGTGTTTCAATAAAATCAAGGTTTTTGAAAAGAGAAGCCAGTTTGGGGGTCTTTGGAACTATGCATCGGAAACCGAAACCTTCCCGGTTCCCAATGAAGCTCCCTACAAAATAAGGCCGATAATTAAGGATAATAAGGTGGTTTGGCCCAGTGCTGCCTATGACCTCTTGGATACCAATGTCCCCACCGATTTGATGACTTATGCTTCTCTGCCGTTTCCCGATACTCTCCCGCTATTCCCCCACCGTTCAGATGTGTTGAAGTACTTGCAAAAATACGCCCAGGATGTCGCTCCCATAACTCAATTCGATACCGAGGTGGTCCTGGTGGAACGGGAAAATGATCAATGGAAGGTACTCACTCGTCCTGTGAATTTGGACACGGCCGGCGGAGAAAAGTCAGGCCAAGATACAGTTGAATATTTCGACGCTGTGGTGGCAGCCGTGGGCAATTACGACGTTCCATTCATACCACATAGAAACGGCATAGAACAGTGGAGCCAAAAATATCCGGGTACCATTAGTCATGTCAAGGCATTCAAGTCTCCTAAGCAATTCGAAGGCGTCAAGGGAGACATCTTGGTGGTGGGGAACTCGGCTTCTGCTGGGGACATCTGCTATCAGCTCGCCGAGGGCTTGGGAAGAACAGTTTATAAATCCAGAAGATCGGAAAATCTTCAACCCGCAAGTCCCAGCAACAAGATTGTGGAGAAGCCTGATATAGACCGGTTCGATGCAGCCCAAAAAAGAGTCTACTTCATAGACAAATCGTACATGGATAATGTGGAAAAAGTGATATTTGCAACCGGGTACTTGAAGTCGTATCCGTTCTTCGAAACCCTCAACAAGTCAAACACACCCATTCTTACTGACGGTCATAAAGTGCACGGAACATATCAGCACATATTGCTTTACAATTTTCCAAACTTGGCTGTGGTAGGACTACCAAAATTTGTACTTCCGACACGAGTTTCTGAATCGCAGGCGTGCTGGTTGGCCAAGGTGTGGTCAGGAAAAGTGCCCCTTCCATCATTTGAAGCTATGAAGCAGTGGGAGGACGACAGAATCAAGGTCAAGGGTAATGGGAAAAACTTTCACGATATGAACTTTCCTGCAGATGTTGAATACTGCAACTATCTTAACGACGTGGTACTCTCAGACAAATCTAATGACGGACTCAAACCGTTGGTTTGGGATGAGCGCCAGGTTAGAATCCGCGCATCTGTCAAGGGCATAAAAGAGGCATATGTGCTTTATAGAGACAAAACGGGAAAATTGGCATCAACTTATAGTGAGTTGCAACAGGTGGTTCCGGGAGTTTTGGTGGATAACTCGGTGCTAGCTGAAAAGGGGTTTAGATACTAGATATAATATAGAGAAGCCATTGGCGGCCAAACAGGCGTAGCTTTTTGTGGAAAGGTTTGTTGGGTTGCAATTCGGCCGATGAGCCGGCTGCACCTTCTTGAAGAATGCGTCAAAATTGACGCATCCTGCGTCTAAATTTAGAAAGAATCCCTTGCCGCATTCGAGGGGTATGCACGGAATTTCTTGGCAATGTCTATCAATTTGAGACTTAGAGTTACGAATAATGATGATCTCAGTCTCATATTCTATGAGAATCTGAACCCGGACTTTGGCGCGATATATCCAAATGGGAACCAAAACTTGTCACTGTATTCCCCAGAAGAATTTAATAGCCTCATGAATGCGGCAAGCACACAATTGAATTTTACAGGGTTTCGCCCTTTGGTTAGAAGGCTAAGTAAGGTAAATATCGCACATCATGCCCATTATGACCAAGTCCGTAAGTTGCAAATTTCTTTGCCTGTATACTTGGTTGCATTGATGGTGCTCGTCTTTTTCTATGTCAAAAAGCGCCAAGCCTACAAATATCTCTTTAAATTTTCAAAGATGAGCCGGATCATTTATGCTTATTTCACTGTCAAATTGGTATTTTCCTTGGCTTACTTTGGTTTCTTGATTGCAGTGCTTGAATTTGGGTACGAAAATTTACGCCTGCCCTGGCTATTTTTCGTTTATACGGTAATGAGAGGTTGTCTCTCAATTGCGCCCTATATGCTACTTGCCCTCTTCTCCTGTGGATACGGCATTACGTACTTTGATATTTGGAGCGAAAGGTACAATTTGAGAAAGGCAATCAGTATGACTGCTCTCTTTTCATTTCCGGCCGCTATCTCGATTATTGAGGAGTACTGGTATATTACAGACGAGGATGCAGATTATTTTTTTCTGGATCTGGTGGAAGGAGATGCTGCCCTAATTCGGGGTGCCGCATTTGCTGTACTTGTCGTTTCGCTGTACCATACCTTCAAAGACACAGAAGTGTACCCATTGGTTAAAAAATCAGGCGCAATTGTCGCTCTGGTATACCTTCTAAAATCATTAATAGTGTTCCCAGCACCAGAAGATGTGTTCAGATTTTTCGTGCATTTGTTTATGCCCGACGAATTTTATGGAATTCGTGTGCCTGATATAGTTGAATTGGTTTCGCTTCCAGCTTTGATGTATATTTGGAGAGATATTGATGGAGACTGCGAGGTTGAGGACGTTGAGAGTAAGACATAACTTTTACGTAAAGGCGCTTTTGGTGAAATAGGCTAGATGACATGAATCGTTCTTAGCTATGGCCGGTACAATTTTAATGTTGAATGAATAAAGTGCACTTATAGCTCTATGTAGGAAAATGCCATTTCTGTTAAAATGCAACTTCTATTATTAGCTAATCGTGGCTTATCGACAAGGGCAAATTTCTCGTATGGCTTCCCTTGGAAGACAAAATCTTGGTGCTAACGATGACATTCAACGTCCAGTTATCCAACGAGGAAGACCACCTCTATCAAAGTGTCTTTTTTTCTAGCGATAATAGATTGCAAGATATCTGGAATAAAGATGGGACGTTAAACTTTTCTGACTGCTCTAATGATCAGCTCATTACCCTCTTGAAGACTGCTGTAGGAAATGCTGAGTTTAACATGTCAGATGTTTTCTCATTCCGATCGGGAGAGTTCAGAGGACCTTACATACACTATGCCCACGACGACCAAAGACAAAAATTGGAGACGTCTTTACCAGTATACTTGATTGCATTTATGGCACTTCTTTTCTTGTACGTCAGGAGACGCCAGGCGTACCGATACCTCTTCAAGTTTTCAAAATTGAGCAAAATTATCTACTCATACTTTGCGGTAAAGTTGATCTTTTCCTTGGTGTACTTTGTGTTCTTAGTTGCGGTATTTGAATTTGAATACAAGAAAGTTCGCCTGCCATGGATTTTCTTCATTTACTCGGTGTTGAGGGCATTTTTATCAGTTACACCGTACATGTTACTCGCTCTCTTTTCGTTTGGCTACGGCGTCAAGTTTTTCACTCTTGAAAGAGAAAAGTCCGCCTTGGCAAAATCAGCAATAATGACCATTCTTTTTTCCATTTCGTCCTTTAGTTCCATTTATGAGGAGTATGTGTACATCACTGCTGATGACCAGTCTCGTTTCCGGGATTTTGGTGATGTCAATATAGTGGAGGTTGTTTCGGTAGTTACTCGAGTGGTAGCTATCTTGCTTCTAGCCTTGTCTGTGTACCGCACCTACAAAGATACAGAAGAATATCCAGTAGTCAAGAAGTCGGCAGCAATTGTCATTGCAGTATACTTTTTGAAACCAATGGTCGTGTTTCCGCCACCAGGAGAGGTATTTAGGTTTTTCACTCACTTGTTTTTGCCCGACGAATTTTATGGCTACAGCGTACCTGATATCGTTGAATTGCTTGCCCTTCCATTTTTGATGTACATCTGGAGGGATATTGACGGTGATTATGTCGAGGTCAAGGACATGGAGAGCTCGGAACTTTGAGAGCTTAAGGATGAATATGGTGTATTTCATTGATGCGATGGCAGACTTTCATGTCTTGTTATTAGAGGTCTGTCATTCTTCTCGGAGGACAAACTGTTATCAGAGCTCGTCCTCTGTCTTGTTGCTGAAGTAATAGTTCGTGTCACTATAAAGCCAAATGAAAAATTAGAAACTAATCTATTTTCTATTCAGCAAGTTCATAATAGATAAAATTACACCTATTGCCCTTATCTTCGCGGAACTATTGAGCTCGACACACTGAATGCGTGACAAGACATAAGCCATGAATCTTAATCTCATTTGCAATGCGCCAAAACTCGTAACAAATTTGCAACATAAAGTGTGCATATTGCGACCTCAAGATACAATAATACTAGTAATTACAATTTAGCTGACATTAGCAAACAGTCGGGGTGAGTTGAAGCCAGTGTCTACTCTCGTAATTGAGCAAAAAAACACTCCTCTCTCTTTTTTTCTTTCGTTTTTTCCAAATTATGTATTTTTGCGTTCTTCTGTATTTTTGCACAATTTCAAATTAAAAGCAAAAGCATATATTCATACCATATTAAAAGTCCTTGGACCTGATTCCAAAATATCCATCTTCTGCACTGGTTGGATCTAACCGACTGGTTTGACCAATTCCAGCATCTGTTCCACTATACGATACAGTATTTCCCCACCAATTAATACTCTTATCGTGATACTGCACGGCAAAGAAAATGATAATTCCCCCAAAAGCCACACCGGCATCGAGAGCTGATGATAACACATAGTTGTACTTTTCCCACCATGCACTATATCTCCTTTTAATGTAGTGGTTAAAGGTGAAACAAACGTAAAGGCCGGGAATGAAATAACTCAAGTTGTAAGGTGCATAATTGAAAAATCCACCAATGATAACAGCAGGTTGGAACCAACGAGTCTGCTTGTGGAAGTAACGTCTTATCAAAAGGCACAAAATGGCAAGCAAGAAACCAATGAGGAAACAATATGGCAAAATTGGGTACAATTTGTTGAATACTCTCTTGGGTCCAATGACACCCCAGAATACCGACGACGAATAGTAAGACACTTCAGAAGGACATGAGAAATTGTTCGACTGATCTTCAGTACAAATTCCTTTAATGTTGTAAATTTCCCAATTTATTACAAGCAAAGATGCAATAATCTGGAAAATTGTGCCGAAGAATTGACCACGGAAAACCGCTCTTGGAGGAACTTTTGCATAATGTGCCATTTTCAAGTCGTACACATATTGCAGGGCTTGTCCAGTAATATTGAAACCCAAGGCTTTCAAAAACATCAAAGCATCACCATTGCCAGGAACAGCATATCCAATAATCAACTCGACGAAAACTTCGAGGGTAAAGTAGTAACCGGTAATGGCATAGATGACACATAAGGGAATTACAAACACGGCATTAATGGCAAGAACCAAGAAGATACCCCAAACTGGGGTGTTTGCCGGGTATACTTTGACACAAACTATGGCAAACACTAGGGCAATTAACATGACGACTATAAAGCACCAGTCGGGTACCTCTTTGTAGCGAGCCATCATTCGTGAATGTGGGTCCTTGAACCGGGTATAATTGGATGATTTAAAGTCCGTTATCAGATCTTTTAACGACTTAATCGAATTCCAGATACCTTTCCATTCCGTGAAAAAGACATAAGGAATCATGAAAGTATAGAGTGCTGAATTGGCACCATAAACAACCAAATTTGCAGCCGTTAAGTATGGTGGACCATACTGCTTATACTTCTTCTCGTCGAGTTTTCCGTTAGTAAGTACTTCTTGCACCTCATATATCTGACCAGTGTTCGTATAAATGTTGTTATCATTAATTGGAAGGTAGGCAGTCCACTTGTAATTACTGTAATAGAGCCCAATGATGACAAAGAACCCAATAATCATCCCTATCATCATGTTCATATACGTGTAGAATGGGAACGCCAAGGGAAGCCAATAACCAATGATATTCCAGTCAAAACTAGTAATTGGATTCAAGCCAAGACCCAGAACCGACCCAGTAACAACTGCCAAATTAAAGTTATCTGGTTTGATCCAAGTCATCCAGTTGAAGTAAGACAACGCCTGGAAGAGATAATCTGGTACCCACATCCATAAGAAGGAGCAAGCAAACACAATAAAGAAAAATTTGTATCTGGTTATTGTCCAACCATGAATACTCTCTTTCTTGTCTCTTTTCAACAACGCACGATTAAGGGCAAGTGTAGGTAAGATAGTGGGCCAGACGGCACGTATAGGATACACCACAATCTTACGAAGAATGCCTGCAAATCCAAAACCAAATAACTGGGTAGAAAGGGAAATCAATATTTGGTAACCAACAGTTATCCACTTATTGCCATAAAACACTTTGAGCTTTTCAACATAAAAATTGTATCCAACATACATGCCTCCAATGGCAATGTCAAACATAACCGTAGCAAACATCTGCTCCTTGTAGTTCCAAGGACCTGGGTTCAAGGAGTGTCTTGTTCCAAAAACAGTGAAGCCCCAATCGGGCAAAATGTACTCGAGTGCGAGGCCACTTGGGTACATTAACATTTGGCACACAGAGGCTGAAATATAGATGGAAGGTTGTCTTCTAGAAAAGAGCTCATTGACACCCGTACCGACAATACACCAAAATATTCCTAACATATAAGCACGTATAGTTTCACAAGGTATATTGGGATCATCAATAGGCGAGGAAATTGCACGGACTTCTGGGTACGGAGAGTGATACTCGTTCAACGCGGCATGCATTTTCACATTGAAGACCCAATCATTATAGCTCATTTCTAAATCGTCATTGTAGCCACCAACAATTCTTTCAATAAGTTCAAGGTCTTCCAAAGGAAAATTAGGATCATCAAGATGGTCTACAATGCACTGCCTCAAAATTTCAATCGCCCTTGATAATGGCAACTCGTCGGTTTTTTCAAAAAGATATTCAATGTCAGGAATTGAGCCGCTTTCCGCTAAAACATCACCATGTCCCAACTTTTCATAAAGCTTTTGCTTATAGTAGTCATCGAGTGCTAAATCGTCTTTTGAGGAGTCGACAACGAACTCTCGGTTTGCCTCAACTTTTTCTTCCATTGTTAGTGGATACGAGAAGAGGGCCGAAAATTTTTTTTTATAAAGCCGGCGTCGATGTAATCGGACTCGTCGCCTGCATGCACATCCCCGAGATCGGAAAGATACGCGCCGCGCCGGCCCGCCTTATTTTTTGGATCAACTTAAGGCCATAATTTGGAAACTCAACTCTTCAATGCCGGGACGATTGGTGAAGCTTGCAGGATATTCATGTTCGTACCGAGCCGCAAACTTTGTTTGGTGGAATCCGGCATGAAGTAGTGACAGGTGCTTGGCATAGATCGCTAAGATAATAAGCTGCGTTAGCGCCGCAGATGGTGCGGTGCGATAATATCGAATGGCGTCGTTGAAGCTCTGACTTGAACTCATTCAACATACATAAAGAAATCGGACAAAAGTAGCATACATGGAACTTGCAAGATCCAATGTATAGGAAAATACAGTCTGCGGCGGGAGTTGCATGCTAGATTCAGAATCACTTAGAAAAACTTGTGTGCAGTTTTTGCCTCAATAACCCTGCCAATTAAGAACTTTCGATCGCTCCTCTTTCGAGTTTGGCCATCTTACTGACTCGAAGGTGCTTCAAGTGCAGAGAAAGCGAGTACACATAAACGTCATATGATAGTAGAGGTAACGGTTGCAGAAAAGATTGAAGCGATGCGACCGCCATGTTCAAAACTTACTGAAAGTTTTCTTTTTCCAGCATATTCAATCGCTACTGTTGGCTCACTCAATTCAAGATGAGTGTACTGACAACTAAGTTTTTGGCAAGGAAAGTCCGCTCAAAATGCACAGCCTAGTCGTCTTTGCAGCACACTTTTAACAACTTTACATTTAGCTCATTTAGCTTTTCGCTTATTTTCATGGAACAATTTCCACTACGAAGAGACTGGCACAATTGTGCTGCGTCGACTTGCCGTCATATATGACTGTCCGACTTTGGAGTGAGATCCGATTTATGCGCAGTCGCTTTCATGCACAATCGCTGTCATACGCAGTCAGCATGCGCAGTCATTCTGGAGTGCACCGGACGCAACTCGGGCGAACGGCGCGAACCGTTGCGATAAGAAGTTCGAATATTGCTTTAACTACTCATGCTGAATACCGTAAGAAATGGCCAGTGCCACTGTGGCGCCGTGAGGTTCGAGGCAAACCTCCCTCAAGATCTCAAGTCTGCTGTTCGCTGCAATTGCTCTTATTGTCGAATGAAAGGTGCAGTGATTATCAGTTCGGATGAGGTCAAATTGATAAAGGGAAAAGAAGAACTTACAGTGTACCGGTTTCATACCAAGTCCGTAGAACACTATTTTTGTTCTCATTGTGGGATATACACCCACCATCAAAGACGGTCTGATCCTACTAAATTTGGCGTGAATGCAGCTTGCTTGGAGGGAGTTAGTCCTTTTGATTTCGCCGATTTGGTTGTGAAAGATGGAATAAATCACCCAAATGATAACAATGGGAAGTCCAGGATTGCGGGGCATCTTCGTTATTTCCCCGAAAATGACAATTGAATGTTGAATTGAAGAACAATGTAGTTAATGCATAATCCTCACTTATCTTTGTAGGAAGAAGTCCTCCAGACCCAGGTTCTTCGGGAGCGGAGGTTTCCTAAGTTATGTAATGAAATCTATTTATCAGTCGTTAGACAGAAAACTATTCGATAAGCATGATAATATCAGTTATGTAAATCGGCAATCCTTGTTTTTAGCTTGAAGAAATACTATAATCTTCATATGACGAAGTTAGATCATGCTGGCAGTATGTCCTTGTACTCTCGGAAAAATTCCTTTCAGCCGCGGCTGCGAGAAAGCAAGTTGCAACATTTGGGCTTCATGGCACCATACTCATGGGCCCATATTATATCATCCAACATCATCCATAAAGACGCCTCTTCCACTGATAACTCTCTTTAATGCAAAGCTACTTTCTTGAAAAATATACCACAACTTCATCTACCGGATCAGGTGATATGTGTCTCAATGACAGCCGCACTTGCTGCAATGCCAGATGCTGCGAAGCCAGATCAACGCAAGAAAATCCAAAAAGCAGTCGTGGCCCACTTTCAAAACGATCCTTTCTTCATAGCTTGTCACCACAAAGCAAGAGATTCAAACTCGCCTCGTTCCGTCGCTATTTTCCTAAACGGGATAAAGTGTCACCTGATGTCATCACCAGGTATATCAACTCTTTTCACCCTCAATTGATTCATGGATGAATCTTCTATCAGTTCGTCCGCGAGCACAGCTTCTAGCGTAGACCTCGAGGCTCACCCATTAACTCAGAAAGAGGAATCGAAGAATGAACTTGAGCTTTCAAGAACCATTAGCAGGAAAATTACCAATTCAGAAATCTTGATAAAAGAGGCCCAAAGTTCGGATAAACCCTTACCCCCAATTACTTCTGATCTAGTCATTTTCGAACCAGATGATCCGTTGTGTCCATTGAATTGGCCCTTAAGGACTAAGTTGGTGAATGCAACTCGTATTTTGTGGGCACCTTTTGGTATTCAAATTGGATCCGCTATAGTTGCACCCAGCACCAAAGAAATCGCCAGGGTTTTCCATGTTTGTCATACTGTTGCGACTCTCTCCACTTCTCTATTCATTTTCGGTTTTGCAGCGGGCCCGGTGATTTGGGGCCCACTTTCAGAACTTTATGGTAGAAGACCAATTTTGCTTCTTTCATCATTTGGTTATTTATGCTTTGCGTTTGGAGCGGCTACTGCAAAAGATATTCAAACCCTTATGCTTTGTCGATTTTTCTGTGGTTTTATTGGTGGTGCTCCAGCAGTGGTGACACCATCAAGCTTATCTGACATGTTTCCAAAATCACAACGAGGGATTGCCATGAGTGGGTTTGGATTAATTATATTCAGTGGGCCAATGATTGCTCCAGTCATTGGAGGCTATACGACATCTAATTTGGGGTATAGATGGAACCTCTACTTTGCTGGATTTTTCGGCTGTGTATCATTTATGCTCTTATTATGGTTTAAAGAGTCTCACCATCCGACTCTATTGACTCAAAGAGCTGAAGAGCTACGCAGAAGAACCGGGAACAGAGCTATATATGCAGCACATGAAGAAGTATCCTTGAGTGTTAAGGAGATTTTCAAGTATAATATTGCTCGGCCATTGAGAATGTTGGTTTCAGAACCAATTCTTGCGTTGGTGAGTTTATACAATGCATTCATGTATGGGATACTTTATTTGCTTTTGACAGCAGTCCCTTTGGCTTTTGGGCACCTTGGCGAAACGCAGAATCTCCCATATCTTGCATTG
This sequence comes from Meyerozyma sp. JA9, assembly GCA_003676015.1. Classification (NCBI taxonomy): domain Eukaryota; kingdom Fungi; phylum Ascomycota; class Pichiomycetes; order Serinales; family Debaryomycetaceae; genus Meyerozyma; species Meyerozyma sp. JA9. The sequence continues at coordinate 2,912 of NSDU01000007.1, read as the reverse complement.
TTCATTGGAATTATTTTCGGTACCATAATCATCATTTCTTTCAACAACAACAAGAGAAAGAACGGACCAGAAGATAGGCTTCCGCCAATGCTTGTGGGTTCTATCCTCTTCCCAATCGGCATGTTTTGGTTTGGGTGGACAAGTTCTCTTCACTGGATTATTCCTACCCTTGGACTAGTATTTGTTGGTGCTGGGTTGATCACGGTATTTCTTCCATGCCTCACGTACATTGTGGATGTATATTTGCACATTTCGGCATCGGCATTAGCACTGAATGCATTTTTACGAGCTGGTTTTGGCGGGGCCTTTCCTCTCTTTGCTCATCAGATGTTTGCAGCCATGCACATAGATTGGGGGACTACTCTAATTGGGTGTTTCTCTCTTGTTTTGGTTCCGGTTCCATTCATCTTTTATAGATATGGGCTGATTATTCGGTCAAAATCCAAAATGGCTAATTAAGTTGCCAGCAAAAAGAATTGCTTACGGTTTCATTGAGCAAATTTTCAAATGTTCAAGGTGGAAAACAATGATTGGTTTTAGAGAAGTTAATGTCACTACACAAAGGAGCGTCAACAACAAAATAGAGTTAATAGAAAAGGTTGAGCTTCTCAGGAATTATAATGAAAATACTGAATTTTGCAGCCAATCGTAAAATTCACAGAATTCGTAGACCTTTCATAAAGTTATTACGCAATTAAAGCCTGATCAAAAAGGTGGTTAGTGATAAAAGCCCACACTGTGAAGAAAACCATTGCAGCCCAGAAGTGGTCCGGGAATAAATATTACAAGAAACCTTATGAAATTACAACCTGAAGAACTTGGTGTAGTAACAGGTACATTCTCAATTAAAGATGTGCAGGCGAAGGTAACGACAGAATGCTCTATCGACGTAAAGAAAAACGTTATCTTTACCAGATTTGCAGCCATCGAACAAGCAGCGTTAGCCCCATTCTGTAGTGTACACATTTCTCCTTTATTTATCTATGCTTTGTGCTAATCTGGCACTACCTATTCTGTCTGGGTTGCACGATACCGAAAAGCTTGCAAATTTTTTGAGCGGCGGTTTCTACGATAAACTATATCTAGCGTTCTTTTCATGTCTTGCATGCCTTGCATTCATTGCATGTCTAGACTCATCCAGATGATTAACACCATAACCACTGTGCGCTATTTTCATTACTCATTTGGGATACCAATGCGGTGGAATCGAGAAGTATAAAACGCAACAAATTCTAAATCGTAAGTAAATATGGTTTTGGACGTTGTAATAATTGGAGGTAGCTTCGCAGGATTATCAGCAGCAATGACCTTGGGTAGGTCGCTCTTAAGAGTTGCATGCATTGATGGTGGACAGCCATGCAACCGATTCGCAACCAGTAGTCACAACAGCATTGCATTCGATGGAGAGAATCCAATTGAAGCACTTGAAAAGGCAAGGGAAAAGGTGAAGAAGTACCTGACAGTAAAGTTGTACCAGGACGAGGTGGTTGGTGTGCAAAAAGAAGGAGGTTTTTTTGACATTTCCACCAAGCAAAGCGGCACTTTGCAAGCAAGAAAGTTGATTTTTGCAGCCGGAATCAAAGACAAAATTGAGGAAACTGGTATAGGAAACTTGAGCAAGTTTTGGGGTAAAACGGCTATCCACTGTCCGTACTGTCATGGGTACGAGATCCGTGATCGGCCGGTGGCTCTCTATTACCAAAACCCAAAATTTGTATCCGAAATGGTGAAGGTGGTTTACAACTGGAACAAGGACTTGGTAATATTGACCAACGGTGTCACACTCGATTTGGAAAATAAAGTCGAGTTGGAAAAATTGAATATTAAAGTTGTCACAGAACCCATCGACCGCCTTGAAGGAGTAGGCGCACAGTTGGAGAAAGTGGTTTTTTCAAATGGCAGTAGCATTGCGGTTGGTGGTCTCTACTTGATGCCTCCCACCAATGTAAATGCAAACGGCATTTTAACCAGTCTCGGGGTTGAACTCGAGAACAATTTTGTCAAGGTAGACGGCATGTTTAAGACCAATGTACCGGGTGTGTTTGCCAGTGGTGATTGCACAACGCCTATACGGTCTGTTACTACAGCTATGTACCAAGGAATGATGGCTGGAACAGTTTGTTCGAAGGAGGTATTCACTGCCAATTGGTCTCAAGAGTCAAGAAGTGAATAGACTTTGAAGCGAGCACAAAAATATGAATAATTTTTAAAATATATGGGGTGAGTAAATATTTTGTGGCTTGCCCGTGCTGCTATCTTCAGCAATAATTTGCAGACTTGCTGCCACGGCTACTAGCATTAATCACAATAGTTTTTGTACTGCTGGTTGTATCTTAACAAGGAAGTTCAAATCGTGAATATTCATATCACAAAAAATATTTTATGTTAGGCGTATTGTATAGCTAAGATTGATGCTCTACTCCATGAACTTGTTTCTCAATTAAAAAAAAAACTTCAAGCGACAATTATCAATGTCAATTCTGACTTGATTTCGTGGCCATTAAGTCCACTCTAGGAAACTAATAGCGAGCGTTGAATGAATATGCTACGACATCTTGGCAACCATGAAGGCGAATTATGCATGGAAAGACCGGATGTCAGAAGATATACGCTATCTCCGACGAAGTTCAATACCATGCCTGGAAGCATCGGAAAAACTCACAGCCTGCATAATATTGTACGGAGCAACGCGACATTTCTCGATGGTCAAGGTTCCGAGACTAATTGAGCCTAGCGAATGGGATGGATGGCATTCCAATTTGTCATTCATACCTTTGTACATCATTATAACTTTATAGGGCAGCAATACACTTTATCACTGGTGTACTGGTGTACTGGTGTACTGGTGTACTGGTGTACTGGTGTACTGGTGTACTGGTGTACTGGTGTACTGGTGTACTGGTGTACTGGTG